>CM040184.1:63792953-63837953 GCA_022606455.1 Callitettix versicolor
GTTATTATAAAAATAATAATCTAATTTATTAATTGTGTAATTAAATGTTTAGTATTTGATTTTGATGAATTTAATTTTTTTAAATTGAATATTGTTTTTTTATGCAGATTAAAAATGTTATGTAATTACATACCGACTGCCTTTTAATTACATCAGGTAAATGTTATTTAAAATTTTAATATCACAGGGGACTTGTATTAATTCATTGTGTTCTTTGAAATTTTCTGGAATTTCCATTTATTTATAAATTTCATAATTAATTCGATCTCACCTGAATTTCCTTACTGATTTTACACTACCGAAATGCTTAGTTTATTGTATAATAAAAGCTTTATACATTTGTGGAAGATACTGAGAGGTGCCAAATAGAATTCGACAGGGTGACATTAGACGCCTAGGTTTTTTGATGACTGCACACGTAGATTCCTCTTGAACACACTTCAAAAATATTAATAACGACGAAAGCAATTTTGGCTTTGTTCACAAATTTATTTTATTAATGACGAAAGCACTTATATATCGACGAAATTTGGCTTTATATACAAATTTGCTTTATTAAGAACGAAAATACTTTTGGCTTTATATACAAATTTGCTTTATTAAGAACGAAAATACTTTTGGCTTTATATACAAATTTACTTTTATTATTAACAACGAAGTACTTCTGGCTTTATATACAAATTTGCTTTATTAAGAACGAAAATACTTTTAGCTTTATATACAAATTTGCTTTATTAAGAACGAAAATACTTTTGGCTTTATATACAAATTTACTTTTATTATTAACAACGAAGTACTTCTGGCTTTATATACAAATTTACTTTATTAAGAACGAAAATACTTTTAGCTTTATATACAAATTTGCTTTATTAAGAACGAAGTAAAATACTTTTATTAAGAACGAAAATA
Source organism: Callitettix versicolor (assembly GCA_022606455.1). Lineage (NCBI taxonomy): Eukaryota > Metazoa > Arthropoda > Insecta > Hemiptera > Cercopidae > Callitettix > Callitettix versicolor. Next base: position 63,793,863 of record CM040184.1, read on the forward strand.
CTTTTGGCTTTATATACAAATTTACTTTTATTATTAACAACGAAGTACTTCTGGCTTTATATATAAATTTACTTTATTAAGAACGAAAATACTTTTGGCTTTATATACAAATTTACTTTTATTATTAACAACGAAAGTACTACTGGCTTTATATACAAATTTACATTATTAAGAACGAAAATACTTTTAGCTTTATATACAAATTTGCTTTATTAAGAACGAAAATACTTTTGGCTTTATATACAAATTTACTTTTATTATTAACAACGAAGTACTTCTGGCTTTATATACAAATTTACTTTATTAAGAACGAAAATACTTTTGGCTTTATATACAAATTTACTTTTATTATTAACAACGAAGTACTTCTGGCTTTATATACAAATTTACTTTATTAAGAACGAAAATACTTTTGGCTTTATATACAAATTTACTTTATTAAGAACGAAAATACTTTTGTTTTTTTTTACAAATTTACTTTATTAAGAACGAAAATACTTTTGGCTTTTTATACAAATTTACTTTATTAAGAACGAAAATACTTTTGGCTTTATATACAAATTTACTTTTATTATTAACAACGAAAGTACTACTGGCTTTATATACAAATTTACTTTATTAAGAACGAAAATACTTTTAGCTTTATATACACATTTACTTTTTTAAGAACTAAAATACTTTTGGTTTTATATACACATTTACTTTATTAAGAACGAAAATACTTTTGGCTTTATATACAAATTTACTTTTATTATTAACAACAAAAATACTATTGGCTTTATATACAAATTTACTTTTATTATTAATACTTTTGGTTTTATATTTTTATTATTAACAACGAAAATACTTTTGGCTTTATATACAAATTTACATTAATTTTTGGTACTTTATTAAAACAAAAATACTTTTGGCTTTATGTATTACAAATTTACTTTTATTATTAACAACAAAAGTACTACTGGCTTTATATACAACAAAAATTTTTGGCTTTATATACAAATTTACTTTTAAAACAAAAATACTTTTGGCTTTTATATTAACTTTTATTATTAACAAAAAAAATACTTTTTATATACTTTATATACACATTTACTTTTTTAAGAACTAAAATACTTTTGGTTTTATATACACATTTACTTTATTAAGAACGAAAATACTTTTGGCTTTATATACAAATTTACTTTTATTATTAACAACGAAGTACTTCTGGCTTTATATACAAATTTACTTTATTAAGAACGAAAATACTTTTGGCTTTATATACAAATTTACTTTTATTATTAACAACAAAAATACTTTTGGCTTTATATACAAATTTACTTTTATTATTAACAACAAAAATACTTTTGGTTTTATATACAAATTTACTTTTATTATTAACAACAAAATACTTTTGGCAAATTTTTTATATACAAATTTACTTTTATTATTAACAACAAAAATACTTTTGGCTTTATATACAAATTTACTTTTATTATTAACAACAAAAATACTTTTGGTTTTATATACAAATTTACTTTTATTATTAACAACAAAAATACTTTTGGCTTTATATACAAATTTACTTTTATTATTAACAACAAAAATACTTTTGGCTTTATATACAAATTTACTTTTATTATTAACAACAAAAATACTTTTGGCTTTATATACAAATTTACTTTTATTATTAACAACAAAAATACTTTTGGCTTTATATACAAATTTACTTTTATTATTAACAACAAAAATACGTTTGGCTTTATATACAAATTTACTTTTATTATTAACAACAAAAACACTTCTGCCTTTATATACATACAAATTTACTTTGATTATTAATGACGAAAATACTTTTGACTTAAAAAATACTTTAATTACGAAGAAAGCACTTTCGGTGTTATACAAAATATTTTAATTAATTGAGAAAGCAGTTCGGGCTTTATATTCAAAATTACTAACAGTTACTGCACTTACGAACTTGGATGGCGACGCTGCCTTTCTGTATTTTAGTGGCAAAAAGCTTCTCGAATCCTTTACTTATAGTTTTTAAGGCTCTCTACCAGGCTGCGAACGTGGCGTCTTCCGGTCTTCCATTTTAACTTTTTAAAATCTAACTGTAACGTTTCAGTTTTTATTGTCCTTTCGGTTTTCCCAAGCCGGCGATTACTTCGAATACAGTCACGTCCGGACATTCCTGAACTTGCTTTTATTTGAATAACATACCTGCCTAACTCTCTGGTGTCCAACAAATTGTTTCACAGTATTTGAAAGTTACAGAAATATCTCCAAGGTAAATCAAGGAGCTATATAAATGAAGAGCTATCTTTTTAATGTGTACGCGCTTTATTAAAAATATTTTGAGAATTGCGGCCATAAAATGTTTAACGTGACATATCTCGGAAACCTTCAATTTTCAAAAAACTTTACAAGTGACAAAATATTTGATTTGGGTTTTTTATAGCGAAAACGCGTTATTTTTTAAAAAAATTTGAGTTAACATTATACTAAAAAACAGCCTCTCACACATCTCTCTCTCTCTCTCACACACACACACACACACACACACACACACATATATATATATATATATATATATATATATATATATATATATATATATATATATATACATACAAAATGGCCAGAAAACGAAACGCTTGTAGACGTAAGCTGTGTCATAAACCTTTTTCTGTATGTTTACTTAAAAAAATATACTCTTAAGTGTCTGGGGAACGTTATTAACGTTATGAGGATTGCCTTTTTTCGTTACGTAGGCTGTACAGAAAGTACCACAAAATCGAGTTTATTAGATATGTCCTTTTTAACACTCTCCAAATAAATAAAAGCGAATGTATAGTATCACAAAAGCGCAATAAATCTCTTCTGTACCCTGTGTATAAAGAAGAGTGTCTGTTTTTGTTTTGAAAAATATTTACTTGATGGAGTAATCGTGTATTTTTGTTTGTTGGAACATCTGGCAACATTTTAGTTGTATTTCAATATACGCCGAGTCATCTGGACTTACGTTGTAGTTGTGAAGTTTAGGTTTTAAGTTACGCGTTTGGGATCAGGAGTTTGTATATAGGCTACTCGAAACATTTATGTATTGTTTTTGTACACACAAATGTCTCAATAAACAGTGTCTGTATGTTTGTTTTTATACAAATCTACTGTTTTATTCCGAGCTTGTACTCTTGTTCTTCAAAACGTATGGTGACCTCTGTTTATATGTGATTTCGAAAAACTATTCCATTCTCCTGTCACACCCCTTAATGTTCTGTTTAATGACAAATTGACTACTGGTTGTTCAAAATAATCGCAGCTGTATCGATGACGTGATGGAAGCGAATTTCCAAAAGTAACTTCACCCATACCCTTTTTAAAAATTATGATTTCACCATCCATAATAAGCATTAAAAACTGGGTATTTTAGCCGCTTAAATTGCGCTGAAAATACAGAAATGAACCCTGACAGCCGCGCGTCAAATACAGACTGAAAATTCAGATAGAATGCTGATTGTGCAGTCTTTAAGGCTGATTACGTTGGTGAAATCATATTTTCAAAAATATTTGAGACGAAAAAGTTGTGAATTCTTAAAGATTACGAATGATCGCCATTTTGAAACTGTTGAATTTATCCTGCTGGTTAACGAACTTGTCCAAGCTAATACGAATATGTATGTGTATGTACAGTATGTTCCACGAAGAGTTTTACGCATTTGATCCTCCATTATTTTCTCATTGCTCCATTGATCATTTTGAAACCACACACACTTTTTAAAGAAGGTACCAGAAATAATATGTGAGAATCGCGTCTGGCTGATGTTTGTAGAAACAAAATGGCGGCCAAAATGATGTTTAAATAAAGTATAGAATTGATTTTGTTATTTATTTCAAACAAATTTTGATTTAATTATTAATCTTTAAAAATTTAATTAGATACAAACTAATTAAAAGAAAATTAAATAGCAATGAACATTTCATAAATCAGTCCTATTCATTTTGGAAACCATCAATAACTACACACTGATAACAACGCCGAAAAAATTAATCGTACGCTAGGGGATAGATTTTTAATTATTTTGGCAGCCATTTTGTTTCTACAAACATCAGCCAGATGCATTTCTCACATACTGTTTCTGGTACCTTCTTTAAAAAGTATGTATAGTTTCAAAAAGATCAATGGAGGAATGAGAAAATAAGGGAGGATCAAATGCGTAAATCTCTTCGTGGGACGCACTGTATGTATGTATAACGACACTTCAAAATGTTTGGATCGGCGCTCACGTCAAGATACCGGGTATGGGTTTTACCATGATGGCCGCGCAATAGCTCATTTTCGAATAGAAATTCGCTGAGAAAAGGAAAAATTACTGTTTACATCTGAATTGCTCGTGCAATAGCCTTAAACTTCAGCTAGTGAATTATAAAACAGTCTTATGTAAATACACCGCGTTTGGCTCATGCAGTAAACACTTCCACTTTTACATATAAATGCAGTTCCATGAATAAAAATAACTGCTAGAAGCTCCGTGAACGGCTGCAGAATCCTTCCGAACAATAGTCGGAAAGAAAATGAAAAAGGTAAAGTGCATTCTTCACTCCAGACAGGATTCCGATGGAATTCCTACGTTACAGCTCTGGGCATTAGTTTTAACCCCGTAGTCATACGTCTCGCCCTCAACCGTTCTCGAATAATTCACGGGTTAGCTCTTTTTTCAAAATCAGCTTTAATTATGTTGAAAAAATTCAACTGAAAGTAGTGATGCGCGATTACGAAATGTTTTAGTCGATTGTTTCGATTGTAAAAACATCTCGATTGCATTGGACTCGTCAGTCGTCAATTGACGATTGTTTTTCTACCCGAGTTCACAGCCTCCTCTTGTTGCCTGCACTTGTATGTTTACTTGTTCAGTTCAAGTAGGCCTAAATCATCGACAAAAGAATCGAGTGAATCGTCAACTTGCAATCGGATCGGGTGTTGTCAAAACCCTTCAAGTTAGGTTTGACCATTCTTATTAACTTTAAAAATGTATGTTCTTTGAACTAATTATTTGTCTTGGCTATTTTTTTTGTATCTATAAACATACAGTTGTTTATTACACATTTCAGTTAAATTATAAAGTAAATACATTGTATCTTAATTTAGTTCTGTATTAGTGGTTTATTAATATTATCAGTGCATTATTTGTATAGGCAAAAGGCAAAATTTCTTTTCAGTCCAGAAGATAGTCCTTTGGATCACGCTGAAGTAATGCAAGTAAAAGAAGTTTTTGTAAAATGTGATATTTGATTTTTGTTTTATATATTTTTGTTAATAATAAAGCACAGTTTTTTTAATAGGCTATTAATAATTCGCTCTTACAATCGACTAAAAAACGAATTGTTTTTGTCGATTTGTGATGTCGAGTCAAAGAAGAGTATTGCGCTAAAAACCAATCGTCACACTTCTCGATTGTTCAATTCGATTGGGATTCGATGGTTGACTCGATTGTTTTGTTGTACGATATCGATTGTAAAAATTTCTCGCAATCGCTCATCACTATTAAAACGTAGTTTATTACAAAACGTACAGTTACTACATTCCCCCTCCAAAAAAAAACCGGTTTAGAAGCTTTTAGAAAAATGGAAAATCTGCTTCATTTATGAAAACGGTTTTTCAGATTTGTTCAAATCAAAGTCAGCTTAGTCTGGTAGATCTGCAATGTACGGCAGCCTAACCGCTACCACAGGATCGTTAATAGCCGTTGACGAACAAAGTCGTTGTTTTCAGTGACCAATTGTTTTTAAAACTTACGCTTTGAAGATCAGTTGGCCGTTTCTTTCACGCGTAGACAATACAAGAAGGATATTCTTTATTAAAAATATTCAGATACTAAACAAAATTATTTTTTATTTCTCCTAAACAAAACTACATTATTGGTTAGTTTAGGCTTACAGTTAAAACTTTCTCCTGAATGTATTTTTTTTGATAAAAAAATTAATAAAAAAATTGTTTATACTTGTTAAAAAAAATTAAAATTAACTTAATTAAATTTTAATTAATTAAAATATGTTGCACGTTTTGCATAAACGAGGGATGAAGCAAAGACTGAACGATTGAACTGGATACATTTTTTTTTTTAACGTCCAACTATTGTGCACACTTGGGCTAATGCAGACGACGCCCTCTGTAGAATCTGGAGATGAGGGGGTAGAGTTACGTGCTGTTGTTGACTGTTGGTAGTGGTGGGGGGATAGGGAGATGATCCGATCTTTTCAGTTTGGCTCTGTTGTTGCATGGTGCATCTGGCTGTCCAAAGAACGATCGTTCTTCAACAGTTCGTCTCGTTCGCACCAGGTCCCTGTAAAGATCCGTTCGTTCACGAACAGCTCATCTCTACCTATAGTTATTCTGTAGTCTGAGCTGGGAGATAACCGTAATTGTCTAAGGCCACCAGCCTGCAGACTATATCGGCCATATTGAATCTACAAAGCTCCTGGTTTTGATCTTATTACTGGGCAAATTCTGAGAGAAATCCCTAGAAGAGCGCTGGTAAAGCTAGCCAATCTGATCAATACATCATTTCGTTTGAAATATGTACCTCAAATGTGGAAGGTGGCTGAAGTTGTGATGATCCCCAAGCCTGGAAAACCACCTAACAAAACAACATCTTATCGACCAATATCACTTTTGCCAAGTATGTCAAAATTGTTCGAGAAACTTTTGTTAAAAAGACTAAAATCCATTATCGAAGATTCTAAACTCATCCCAGATCATCAATTTGGGTTTCGAAATAAACACTCTACAATTGATCAGGTCCATAGAATTACTAATGTAATTGAACAATCGTTAGAAGAAAAGAAGGTCTGCTCAGCAATATTCTTAGACGTTTCACAGGCATTTGACAAAGTTTGGCATGAAGGTCTGAATTACAAACTTAAATTATTCCTTCCTGTTCAATATTCAATGATACTGGAATCTTATATATCAGAAAGATATTTCAGGGTTAAGCAAGAAGACGCCTATTCTAACTTGAAGGAAATTAAAGCAGGAGTGCCTCAAGGCAGTGTTTTGGGGCCAACCCTTTATCTTTTGTACACCCGTGATTTACCAACTTTTGAACAAAGTATAGTTGCTACCTTTGCTGATGACACAGCAATTTTATCTGTTGGTGACAATAACATTGAATCGATCAGACAACTTCAAACAGCTATAAACCAAATACAAACCTGACTAAAACGTGGCGAATCAAGCAATGAAAGCAAATCTGTGCATATCGATTTCACTAATAAGCATATCGAGCACAAACCCGTTTATATTAATCACCAAGTGGTTCCATATGCGAACACAGCTAAATACCTTGGCATGACGTTGGACGCTAAACTCAGGTGGAAACCCCATGTTAAGAAAAAGCAAGAGGAGTTAAAATTAAAATACAGAAAGTTGCATTGGTTGTTGGGTCGTTGTTCCTCCTTATCAGTGTATAACAAAGTATTGATATATAAGCAAGTCCTTAAGCCCTTGTGGTCCTATGGTATCCAACTGTGGGGTTGTACTGCCCAGAGTAATAGAGATATCATTCAGCGATTTCAAAATAAGGTACTTCGGGGTATAGTTAATGCCCCTTGGTACATCAGGAATGAGAACATACATAAAGATCTTGAGGTTCCAACTATTGATAGTGAAGTCAGTAAATTTGCACGAGGTCATAGACGAAGATTGCAACAGCACATCAATGTCGAAGCACTCCAACTACTTAACAGCGATGTCTCAATGAGAAGATTGAAAAGAGTTAAACCATTTGAACTGTGTAGCTCTTAGGTCACATTAGTTAAGTGACTATTAATTATATACTAAGGGATTGTCAGTGGATTGACCTTAGTGGAATGTTGTATCGTAGTAGTTTAGGTTAAGGACAAATAGCTTATTAGTGTATTACTAGATTGCTATAATAAGGGGGAAAAAAAAATTGAATCTACTGTTTGTACTAATAATTTTAATTAATGGTACAGATTAATTAACCACTGTTAACACACAACTGTGTTTGTTATTTCATTTTGAACAGCCTGCAGACTATATCGGCCATATTGAATCTACTGTTTGTACTAATAATTTTAATTAATGGTACAGATTAATTAACCACTGTTAACACACAACTGTGTTTATTTTCATGTTGAAAGCCTAATGTGTGGGAATCCGATCTGCTTTTTACATATTTTAATAATTTTCGGTTTGTACTTTCCTTTCTTTTTTAAAATGAACCAGAACAATAAACTTAACTTCATTTGAAATGATATTGAAGCAACAGCTGTTGTGCGAAATCAGCTGTTTAGAACAGTGGTCGGCAAACCGCGGCTCTTCCACGAAATGTTTAGTGCAGGCACGGAATATTATTTATTAACTTGCCTTGTAAGAGATGAGTAAACTTTTTGAAACGCAAGCCTACAGAAATTTTGTTAGATGTTGGACGAAGTAATTTCATTCGAAAACAAATTGTTGCCTTTTGCCGAAGATTTTGAAAGAGAAACACTTTCCATGCCTATTGAGATATTGTCGAGAAAATAAGTCCAATATTGACATTTGCTATTTCAGAACAACACTGTTAAATATGAAGGAAGCTTTTCTCATCAGGTTCAAAGACTTTAAAAACAGCAACGCAACGTTAGTTTTTGTTAAAAAACCTCTGAATGCCACGGTAACAGAAATAAATTTTTCGCCCTTTAATATTGGTAACATTGAAATGCAGTTGCTGGATTTAAAAAATAAATAATTGTGGAGCTCAAAAATTTGAGCGTCTTTATACCGATTTACAGACAATATACAAACCTGACACCCTTACCTTCCAAGGAAATGCTAGACCATTGTTCACATTAGTGGAGTATTTGTAGTGTTTTTAACGAAACCTTTTATATTATTTAACTTGTTATATTTTTAAATAAATATTATCTTTATATAAGTATGGTACCAAGTTTTATTTAATGTACCGTTAGTTAAACTAATATATATTTAGCAAAGGTAAGCTCGAGAGTGTACTTTTAATTCTAATTATTTCTATAAAAATGTCCCTACTAAAGCAAAGTATAAGTTTTAAAAAATAGCTTTTTGAATAAATTTCAATTTTCTTTTATTTATATTTGGCTCTTTTGGATGACAAGTTTGCCGATCACTGGTTTAGAATTAGTCACAACAAGTCTGCAGTGAGGTAATCAAACGTGACGCTAAAGCAAATATTTATACCCGTATTTTGTCAACCGCGACCATAAAAGTTTTCATTTCAAGAATAAATAAAAAATGTAAACTGTTTTTCTTAACGTCCATTCTTTATGTTAGTTAGACTAATGAGGACGAGAGATCAGTTGTAACGATAAGCGAAAAGCAACGGGAGCGACTGCGGATCGAAAGATCCTTTAGGTGCGCAGTTCAGTGACGCAGTAGACTGACCGGTGCTGTAGCCACATCGACCACTCGACTCTACAAAGTGTAAAAAGCTGGTCACATTTGCACTTTCCACGGTTTTATATAAATACATTTAAAATAATATATCAAACATAATTTTATTTTAACAGCGAAGTAATCTGTAACATTCACTAACACGTTGGGTATAGGAATGTAGATTCAATATGGCCGACAGGTTCCACACAGGCAAAGTAAGTAGGTCACAATAATACTTATCTGTTATCTGAAACAAACAACGCAGGACGCTAGCGGGAAAGAATTTTGGTTTCAGTATGCAGTTGGTTAATAATCTTAATAAAACTGAGCTTATTTATCGCAGTCGCTAGACAGTCGTTGAGCAGAATAGTGGAGCTCGAGGGCTGTTCTGCCTTCCCCTCGACTTGATTACCAGTGTATACACTTCAATAAAACTTATAGCTTTTCCGTAACGATAAAATTGTCTCTTAAATGTGGTTAGCAGTTATGCGCAAACTCAGACAAGTCCGGAAGTCTTTGTTATTAATAATCGCGGCACGCAGCTGTCTCGCTGAAGCGTTGAACGATATCAGTAATTTTGTATCTTACACGCTTTTGAAAATCTTTTTCTACTCTCTTAATCACCGTTAAAATCTACATAAATTAGCATTTAAAATTATATACACTGATGATAAGTAGATTTTAACGGTGGATACGGTGGTGAAATCACGTGAAAAATAAGATTGAAAAATTATGATTTTTAAAAATGGCAGGTATTTTGAATGTGTTGAACGGATTTTGTTGGTTAACGAACTGATCGAAGTTATTATGAAAATCGATTTTTGTGCCACGTTTACATTAAAAGTGCGACGCTAAAGCTACAATGCTAAAACACATACGCGCGCGCGCAAATTTTAACGACTTTCCAAAAAATGTTTTAAGAGTCAGGACGGCGCTCGTATCAAGGTTCCGAGGCAGGCTCATACTGTGGTGACATCTCCAAAAGCTCATTTTTCAGTTGAAATCAAATGAAATTGCGCAAATAACATCGAAAATGATATTTACTTCAGTATTAAAAGACCTCCTTTCAGGCAGTCTGTATTTTTTCAGTGTTACCCGGCAGCTCCGCAGGCTACAAGTTGAACTAATTATACAATTAAGCCCATCTCGCCAAGGTGCAGCTGAGGTCCCGCGTCTGCACTAATACCTTCTTAATTGTGAAACTTCACTGTTTTTATAGAGTAGACAGTCTAGAAGGAATTACTTTGTTTATGGCATTTCCCCCCCCGCCAGTAACGTCCATCACAGTTGAAGACAAGTGATCGGTGTTATCGGCAGTAACTCCTGTCTCGATCCACGCGACCTTGAGGGGACAAGTTTGGAGACGCAGAAGGCTGACCGGTGCTTTTAACACTTCAGACACGTCGGGATTTTATGTTTATAACAAACATTAGTTATCGCCAAGTGTTTTAGTAAAGCTGACCCATCTTCGGACTTATATTGCTCACCGGTGCTGTTGATTAAATTTATACTCGCTCTTGTTTATGTGAAACTATTACTATTCATTTATTATGTTTTAAACTGCCTCACTGACGTGATGGAAACGAATTTCTAAAAAAAATTTCTGTTTAGTCAAAAATAAAAATGATGTATCATTTTCCTTTTTCATTTTAATTACTATAATTTGTTCAAAAACACGACAAATTAACATAGCTAGTTTTTAACAACGTAACGAAATTTATTATAACCTATCAGCTGTTCATTGAAATAAATCAGCTGATCGTTACGAATTAATATAAACGACAAATTAACGTAGCTCGTTTTTAACAACATAACCTAAAACTTATTATAACCTATCAGCTGTTCATTGAAATAAATCAGCTGATAGTTACGAATTAATATAAACGACAAATTAACGTAGCTAGTTTTTAACAACGTAACCTAAAACTTATTACAGCTTATCAGCTGTTCAGTGAAATCAGCTTTTTACGAATTAATATAAAACAACTGATCTTTTAATATAACTACCAAAATTAAATTAACGATTCATTTCATATACTTAAATCGGTCAAACATCTTCGTAGTTTCCGTAGTGTAGTGGTTACCACGTGCGAAACGCACGCGCAAGATCTCCGAATCGGAAACAGTAATTTGTAATTATAATTAATTTAATATGAAACTGCGACGCGCACAATACACTGTTATATATCAATATAAATATGTTCCTCGCGTCACGCGTCCCTCGAAATTCAACAGCACAACCAGTCCTAAAACATGATACATGTTAAAATTTTTATTGCCGAACCGAAATATAATCATATATTTTCTTTTTTATATTCTTACTTCTTTTCTGCTAGAATTATTATCACTATGTTCAGTATAATGATTTGCCTTCTCTAGCTTCGTCAATTATAATATTGTTGACGCGTTTCGGAGAACCTCCATTTTCAAAAACTATATCTATCTAGATATAGATAGATATCACATCTAGTAATAGATATAGTTTTTGAAGATGGAGGTTCTCCGAAACGCGTCAACGAAATTAGAATTGACGAAACTAAGGAAGGCAGATCATTATACTGAACATAGTGATATATGTTTTTCTCGATTCTCGTTTTTATTATTAGTTAATATTGTTCTTCAGTCATAAATCTTTATTAACTGTAACATTTTCATCGTTAATTTCATTTTTTCGTTTTAATTTATTTTCTAATTGTCGTAGTCTTTCTCGTTCATTTTTTCTGAACCATTCTTCTTCATTTAAAACATTTTTTAAAAATAATTTCACCGACCATTTTATTTAGAAATTGGATTTTTAACATAACCTCAATTGAAATGATATTGAAGCAACAGCTGTTGTGCGAAATCAGCTGTTTAGAAGTAGTCACAATTATAGTTTTATATATACAATAGCACGAAACGCGCTAAATATACTATTATATGACATTGGCACGCTCGCACAAAATCTATGAAACCAGCTCTAAAACACGTTATATGTTAAAACCAACGTCGATGTCACGTGAACGGACATTATTTATGCGCAAACATCAACCGGCACAGAAATGTTGGTAATAGCTTGCACAAGCTTCGTCCATTTCAGAATGGCTGCTATTAATTTTTTTTTTTTTTGAAAATCATAATCTCATTTTCCGAAGATCCCATTTCACTGTAGAAATCTGCTCAAAATATCTTTGAAATTTCCCACTGGCAATATTTATATTGTTAATTTATGCAGATTTTACAGCTGGTTAGTGTAGTAAAATTAGATTTTCAAAAGTGTAAAAGTGTAATATTGAAAAGTTACGGATTTTAATGTTTGAATGGCAGCCAAGTTTGAATAAAATCTAATCGATATTGCTAACACAAGAATGCTAACACAAACGTATCCCTATCCAACGGTAAAATTATATTAATGTGTTAAAAAAACAGTATTACCATATCCTCAAGACGTGTTTCAGATGTTATAATCGGTGCTCATTTCATGGTTCTGGTTCTTCGACAGAAGCAGCTGATAGACTTAGCAATCACACTCTAACTGTAGCTCATTCTACCCCGTAGGGGGGTGCAGACTAACTGTACCTATTGAGAGGATTTAGACGTCCCTCACGGTACACTACATTTACGACTTTAACACTTTACACTCACACTTACATTTAGGGAGGCGATAACAGCCTCAATGTGCTTTTCGCCTTAAAAACAAGCTCATTCTGCTCTCATTCAACTACTCAAGATAGGCCACACACATTCACTACTCTGCATAGCTTGGTTAACTCTAAAGTGTAAAGCGATCTGTGCTGATGACACTAGCCTAATGGTGTATTAAACGGAGCCCTGAGAGACTTGACGACCTCCCAGCCTTATCCATGCATGAAGGGCTTTGTATGGACGGACCTCATTTGTGGGTGTTCCTACAAGTAAGAATGTAAAATCTTACTGCTGGATCTCAATACACAACAAAAGGGTTGTTCAGTGGGAGTAGAACCTCCACAATAAGGGTGAAAAAAAAAAAAAAAACCTCAACAATGAACTGGGAAGTCACCAACTAGAAGTGAGGGAGCTACCCACCGGAATCCCCTGCAAATTCTAGACGTTATGAAAAGACTAGGACTGGAGAAGGCGCCGTAACTGAGCATCTCCGGAATGTAGAAAGGTGGCGCAGTAGATCTACAAAGGTCGCAGTGCCATAGTGACTTTAATTTATCCATGGTTCTGTGCCTGGGGCTTACCATGATGACTACTCACTTTCCAAAGGAAATTCGATAAAGAACAGAAAGTACAAAATATTTTACTCTAGTAAATAGATTTTTCATGCAAATTGAAAATTAAATCATACAATAAATACAAGCAATTAGATTCTAAATTCCTTAATTTGTTTTAAACGGTTACATGTACATAAGTATTTATTTATTTGAACTATGTAATTAGATAATTTTGTTGTTGTATTTGTAAAATTAAGATGACGCGGTAACTCGAATAATTACGCGAATTTCATAGTCTTTCTGCCGTTAAAATGGGATGGCATTATTCTGGATGAATAATTTCTGAAATGTCGCCCATGAATCATTTTTGTGACTTGTGGGGTCGTCCTGCCGCTTGGGTATTTCCTTTTAGTTTATAGCCTGCTTAAATTTATTGGCAAGACAGCAATAAATACACCCTAGACTGCGAAAAATCAGCCTTGAAATTTCGAAGGATATCTTTTATCTGCCGAAAATAGTGTATTTACTTGCGTGCACGAGCCTGTGTGTGTGTGTGTGTGTGTGTGTGTGTGTGTGTGTGTGTGTGTGTGTGTGTGTGTGTGTGTGTGTGCGTGTGCGTGTGCGTGTGTGTGAGTGTGAGTGTGTGTGTGTGTGCGTGTGCGTGTGCGTGTGTGTGTGTGTGTGTATGTATATATACACATATATGTACACACAACACACACACACACACACACACACACGCGCGCGCGTACATCGTAGGATCCTTAATTAATCTATCGCGATGAAATTTGACATATAAAAGTAGTTTGACAGTGTCTCGGGACAATTTTTTAATTTTTTAATAGTGATTAATTTAAAGCCTTTTTTTAAAAACAGCTCTTAAAAAAAGAATTTCTGTTACTGAACCAAAAATAAAAATCACGTTTTCTCTTCCATTTTAATTTTAATTACGATAATTTGTTCGAAAACATGACAAATTAATGTAGCTAGTTTTTACCCGAAACTTATAACCTATCAGGTGTTCAATGAAATCAGCTGATCGTTATAAATTAACATAAAATAACTGGTCTTTTACTATTGCCTCAAAATTAAATTAACGATTCATTTCATATATTTACATCGGTCAAACTTCTTCGTAGTTTCCATAGTGTGTGGTTATCACGTGCGTCTTACACGCACGCAAGTTTTCCGGTTCGATCCCGGGCGGAAACAGGACATTTTTATTATAATTGATTTAATATGCGACTTGCGACGCGCAAGTATACTATATATCAGTATAAGTTTGTGCATTCGCGTCACGCAAAATCCAAAATTACAACCAGCCCGAAAAATTGATTTGTGTTGAAATAAAATTTTCGCATATTTATGACGAATTTATTCGTGCATTCATTTTGTGATTCGCAGTCGATTGAAATGCGTTTTCCGTGAAATATAACGATTTGCAATCGATCAGTTGAAATGGTGACGTCATCCTGTGAAAATGGCTGAATTGGTATTAATAACAGAACATCGAGTTTAGTGTGCTTGTGCACAACCTGTCTATTAAAGCCAATATCACGTTTTAGCGTTCCTGCATACTATAGTTTTTTTTGAAATGTTCACTTCTAGGAACGTCAAAAGAAGCTCACAGCTCCAAAAGGGTCTGAAAGCCCTTAGGCTCATGAAACACGCACCTTGTTATTTTCCCAAATTAGTTTTTTTAAGTACAGGTCAAGGATCCTTCGTACGAATGTCTGTGTGTAGCATCTGCGAGCGAACATACGCACGCGCGAACACACACACACACACCACTTGGTTGGCGTAGCGTGTTTTTGACTAAGCCTTGAAAGCTTTTATTCAACTCGGAACTAAGTAAAAGAATTTATTTATTAACAAAGTAATCGTGTAAAAGAATCATCAAACAAAACATCACTTTCCTTAATAACATATGTTATTGTTTGACGTTTCGCTGACAAGCTGGTGTGCTTTTAAAGTAATTTATAAAGTTTCCTTGTTAGAAAAAACACCCACTTCAAGCGTTTATAACTCGGCATACATGGTACTATGTGTAGCAATTACTTTGTGTAAGTAGTTGCTTATACACTCTGCGTTTTTAAGAACTTATATTACAAGCCGTAAATAATCTCGTCGCTGACTTGATGGAAGCGGATTTTCAAAAATAGCTCCCCACTTTCGAACCTGAATAAGCATTAGAATTTTTAAATGGTATTTAAACATTTAAATTGATAATTTTTTCAGGTCATTACTATGATAAAACGTGAGATTTTGTTTATCCGCCATTTTGAAACTGTTGAACGAAATTTCCCATTTTTTTAAATCAAATGTAGAACAATAAAGGGGGTGCGCGTGTACGCACACTCAAACACACTTGAAAGTTTTAACGACCTCTCAAAAAGTGATCTAGACTTCGGGATCCAGCTTTAGGTTTAGGTTCTGAGACTTACTATGATTGTTTCAGTAATAATTTTTCAGTGCTTATGTATTGAGTGGGCAACACAGCGTTCTTCTTAGGAACAATATTTTGTACACCGAGTTGTAAGTTGTTCCCTTTAAACGACTCCGAACGAGATCGTTTTTATTTAACGGCCAATTAGAAGCTAGAATCTGTACAGCAACGATTCTCAATGAATCGCACAAAGTAGTAGGTCAGTGCATGACCCAGTCTGGCTTTGAAACAGTAATTATGTTTCCATAACCTAAATCAGAGAAATACTGTACTTCTTATCTCTTACCCACCATCTGTAACCAACACACATTTTGTGGTCCGCTTTAAGTACTTGTGGATGTAATTATCGAGCTTTAGATGCACTGAAACTAATAAAGAACCGGTAGGAGTAAATAAAAACAGCGGGAAAGTTGGATAACACAATATCCAGAAATATTGATTTAGAGTTTCATTTTGTTTGAAAAATGTTTCAGAATTTATTTATTTTACTTATGTTTTTTTAAAAATTTTCTTTCATTAAGGTGTAATTAGACAAAATGGCGTTTGGTTAGTCAAAGTTAAACATAAAAATTATTGGAATTGTTTAACTACTTATGGTGACCTTTCACAGTTCTGCATTCACGAGAGGACTAGGAAGACGATAAGCGTCAGGTACGTCCAGGTCAGATTGTCTGGTACACAGACTGCACGGTCAACAGTCTGGATTTGGAGGATACTGTAAAACCACTGGGGCTGCATTCAATACTAGCCTAGGTAGGTATTGCATAGTGTTCCAAGATGAGATCTGTGCAATCCCAGCGTCGAGTATTAGAGTAAGGACTTATAGATAAGGACATTCTAATACAGAATGCAATACAGGACTTCCAACTCTGTAGAAATCGCATCCAAGTTGGTATGGGATTCCCTCCGCTCCATCTGTGTCCTGTGATAATATGGTGCAATTAGGATGGTACCTGGACATTGCGGAATTGAGGGAAATGAGCAGACATGATGGCCAAGAGAGGAGATGCTGATCGACTAGTGGGACCAGAGCTCGCGTGCGGCATTACTCACACAACTGCGAGAGGAGCAGTAAAGAAATGGGCTAGGGATGAACACATCAAACGATGGAAACGTTCCCTGACCAAAGATTCGGAAAACGCTTTCTCTCAGGATCAAACCCCCGGACACTTGTTCAGTTTAACAGATCATTGAGGCAGGTTTTTGCCATGATCATCGGACACGGCCACATCCTGAATCATCTACATTAGGTGGGATTGTTATAAATCTCGCCTGAGTGTCGTTTATGCGGGCAGGGTGTTGAAACTCTAACACATGTACTCCTTAAGTGAGAGGTCCTGGAGGTCAAAAGAAGGAGACTCTTTGGACTTCAGCAACCAGATCAAGAGTCCAACCAGGACACTTTATACAAGATTCTGGAGCTCGTCAAGGGCACTGGAGTCGGTTTAAGGTGAAATGATGAGAGTACACAAAAAGCTCTTAACCTGATGTGTCGGGGGCTACACAGCCCCCCCCCCAGAAAAGTTACTTACGGTAGATAATTTCTTTTATGTCCGGTAATGTAGAATGGCGCTGAAATAGTGTTGATCTAAGATGTTGCACAAAAACTGAGGTAAACAGAAATCGTCCACATGCGCAACAATCAAGAAATGTCTTTAATTAGTAGGCTCATTCGCACACAGTGCAATAGTAGGTCACGTCAAGTTAGGTGATGGAAAGTCAAATAACGGAAGATTTAAATCGGCCAAAGAAGATTTAAACTTTGTTCAAAATAGTGGAATCACAGAGAGAAAAAGTCCACCCCAAGCAAGTAGAATATATCTGCTGGAGGTTGTAAAGAGTCTCTTTAAAATCCATGACCGTTGCTTGTAAGTGGATGTATGAGCATATCCTGTAAACAACTTCCAGGTAGCTACGTTGCTTGCAAAAATTGAAGGTTGCTTACTTACAAAGTACAACTTTTTCATGTAATTCAAGACAAACCGAAAAACGAGAAAAATGGCCAGTAAAAAACATTTTATGCTGTGATTACCTAATTACGAACCAGGCCTTTTGTACAGCCACACTGTTAGGATATGGAATCAGAAATTACTTTCGAGTACCTATAAAATGCTTAAGGCATATTAACGGGTAATGCATATCTGGATCTAAAATTGAATATGTATTACCACAGCTGAAAGAGTTGTAACTTCATATAATCTTTCCACATTGAAACATCTACTTGAATACTTTTCTGACAGGTGGATCGATCATGAATGTTCCACAGCCACCCGGTACATCTGACTAAATGGTTTCTTTGTGTAGGAACATAGTCTACTATTCAGAGGTCTCGGTCTCGTGTGTACCTTAGGCACATTAAAACTGCTGCAGTGCGAACCGCTGGTGTCAGTCTTTTATGAACACATGGAAGGAGTTCGATATCCAAGCTACGAAATACGAAATACTGAACAGACGTCGAGCTAACCCAAACTTATACCAGTAGCTCAAAGAACAGTGGACCTCGCAGTGTATTACTTAATATACAGAGCGTTAAACTTCCTTTCTCAATGAAATCAGTTTAACTTTTTTGTGCAGATTTTAATGCTGGTTATAAAAAAATAGTATAAGACGCGTGCGCGTGTTGGTTGTGTGTTGGTGTGTGTGTGTTTGTGCGCGTGCGTGTGTGTGTGTGTGTGTGTGTGTGTGTGTGTGTGTGTGTGTGTGTGTGTGTGTGTGTGTGTGTGTGTGTTTTACAAATAAGGACATTCTAATACAGACAGCTAGAATGCATTACAAAGGCCCTCAAATCTGTAGAAATCGCATCCAAGTTGATTTCTGTGTGTGTGTGTGTGTGTGTGTGTGTGTGTGTGTGTGTTCTGTGTGTGTGGCCCTCAAATGTGTGTGTCCAAGTTGATTTGTGTGTTTGTGTATAAGGACATGTGTACAGTGTGTGTGTGTGTGTGTGTGTGTGTGTGTGTGTGTGTGTGTGTGTGTGTGTGTTGTGTGTGTGTGTGTGTGTGTGTGTGTGTGTGTGTGTGTGTGTGTGTGTGTGTGTGTGTGTGTGTGTGTGTGTGTGTGTGTGTGTGTGTGTGTGTGTGTGTGTGTGTGTGTGTGTGTGTGTGTGTGTGTGTGTGTTTGTGTGTGTTTACGGTGTGCGCGCGCACACAATTTTGGTCCGATTTGATTCAAACTTGGTACGAAAATCTGTAAAGGTAATACAGTAGCTTGGACACTTTCGTTAAGCGGCAAAATTCGTTTAACCGTTTCAAAATGGCGGTATTTAAAAATCTTTAAACAAATCGTAATTTGTTCTCTTAATTGTTTTTGAAAATCCGATTGTACCGTCGCAAATCAGTGTTAAAAACTGCACGAATTAGTATTTTGGATTTTAAAAATCCGTTGAAATTAAGAAATTTTTCGACGGCGGTCGGAGTTTGTTTTCGTGTTTTCAATGTAATTTGAAAGTTCGAAATCGATAGGGAAATTTTAATAAATATTGTGGCGGTAAAAAAAGAATTTTAGAAAGAGCTTTATGGTATACATTTTTTTTTGGAAATTCGCTTGTATCACGTCAGCGACACATTAGTTTTCTGCAGTTATTCGAATTATTCTTACCGCTTTTAAGCTTACGGTACAAATTAGTCATTATATATAATTTTTCGAGTCAACATCCTTTTTTCTCAGCACATACTATTCGTACAGCCATAAACGAGGTATCTTTAGAAAGATTTTTTAACCGGCTTCAGACATTGCAAAACGGTTTTGCGCTAAAACTTATTGTTTTCGGAATATTTTAACATAAAGACACAGGCAAAACGGCATCTTGGATGCGCATGCGCGGCATCACAAGTCAGACAATATTTTGTATATTTTACGAAGCTAACTTATTAATAACAAATAGACAATCCATTACAAATGCCTCATATTTGCATTACGCTCTTAGAACAATATCAGTATTTACTTAAAAGTAATTAAACTTATAGGTTATGTGACCCTACTGACATTCCCCTATTGGCCCGTCGTACTAGCCGGGACAATCTTTCGAATACTAAACACATGTTTTGGACACTGTTTTTAAACAAATATATAGTTTCTCCTTCCATCGTGAATTTAAATATTGTTAATATGGACATCAGAAAATACAAAGTACAATTAAAATGCCAAAATATATTTAGAGGTTATCAAACATGTTTTTTCGTTTGACTAGTCAACAGTTACCTATTAAAATCGCGTTTATTATCACTATAAACAAGTCGCAGGGACAAACACTTCAAAGAGCAGTATTGTATTTACCAAATGACTTATTTACTCACGGACAATTGTATGTAGCCTTTTCAAGGGTAACTAAATCAACTAACATGTTTGCATCCATTAAAGAAAATGAAATACTTATTCAAAAGGCTGTGTTTATATAAAACTTTCATAGTGCAATATTTCGTAGGGGACCCTTGGTAAAAGAATAAAATCAATGTGAAATGAGTTGAATGCGCTTTGTTTCACACTTCTAATTACCTCTGTGGTCTGCTGACGTTAACTCGGTGCATCTGTTAATAGACCCACCCACACCACACTCGACACTATTGCAATATGCACAATGGCACTGCCTACTTAACCCTCAAGCCTAAATGCTTAGCTTGTTTTTCTTGCGAATTCAATGTATTTTCGGAATTACTTCGTATTGATTAAGTTTCATATTTCTAGAATACGGCTACTTCACGGTCACAAAGTTCTGAAGTAGCTAACCACTAGAACTGTGGCCATAAAGGGTAAGTCGCCCACGTTCTCTTTATTTACCAGTTTCTAATATCCGTAGTTTTCCAATCGTCTACAAATCTCTTTCTTCTTGTTAATCGCCTATCTCTTCTGCCCGTCAGCTTTCTTTCTTTATTAGAGAATTTCCGTTGAAAAATTAGCTGCCCTTTTGAAAATACCCGTTACTATTTTTAAGTAAAAAAAAAATTAAAAAATTTCGCGTGTGTGTAGGTACACAACCTAAAACTTAACTGAAACTGTCACAGACTATGAATTTGAGTATCTTAGGCTATATAAGGGACTATAATAATTAATCAGTTTATAACCATACTTTTGACAGTTGTACTGTCTAAGTATAATAATAAATATAATATTTGTGATTCTGGCATTCGAAAATTGGTATAGGTCATTATACATTAAATAATTTAACTAAACAAATTTAGAAAATACACATTTTTAAAATTAACAAGAACAGTAAACATAACCTCAATTGAAATGATTTTGAAGATATTGTGCAAAATCAGCTGTTTAAAAGTCAGCTTCAGTTTATATAATATATAGTATATATTATAGTATATATATATATATAATATATACAATATAGAATATAGGCTGTGAGGTATGCATTACGGATTCAAGCGTGACACGAAATCAAATGTTTATACTCATGTTTTATCATCCGCGACCATACAAGTTTTCACTTCAGAAATATATTTTATTAATCACTAAACAAAAATTAGAGATTTCCGTGACGGTAGAGCGTTCCGTGACGTCAAACTGAATTTTCTCCCCGTGCAAAAACACTCATACCCCGCGATAACAAGTAGTCACTTCAACACTTCAGTTAAAGCGTTCCATAACGGTAAATCGTTCCGTGACAACAGAGCGTTCCGTGACGGTAGAGTTCCGTGACTGTAGAGCGTTCCGTGACGGCAAACTGAATTTTCTCCCCGTGCAAAACACACCCATACCCCGCGATAAGAAGTAGTCACTTCAACACTTCAGTTAGAGCGTTCCATAACGGTAAATCGTTCCGTGACGGTAGAGAGTTCCGTGACTGTAGAGCGTTCCGTGACGGCAAACTGAATTTTCTCCCCGTGCAAAACACACCCATACCCCGCGATAACAAGTAGTCACTTCAACACTTCAGTTAAAGCGTTCCATAACGGTAAATCGTTCCGTGACAACAGAGCGTTCCGTGACGGTAGAGTTCCGTGACTGTAGAGCGTTCCGTGACGGCAAACTGAATTTTCTCCCCGTGCAAAACACACCCATACCCCGCGATAACAAGTAGTCACTTCAACACTTCAGTTAAAGCGTTCCATAACGGTAAATCGTTCCGTGACAACAGAGCGTTCCGTGACGGTAGAGTTCCGTGACTGTAGAGCGTTCCGTGACGGCAAACTGAATTTTCTCCCCGTGCAAAACACACCCATACCCCGCGATAACAAGTAGTCACTTCAACACTTCAGTTAAAGCGTTCCATAACGGTAAATCGTTCCGTGACAACAGAGCGTTCCGTGACGGTAGAGTTCCGTGACTGTAGAGCGTTCCGTGACGGCAAACTGAATTTTCTCCCCGTGCAAAACACACCCATACCCCGCGATAAGAAGTAGTCACTTCAACACTTCAGTTAAAGCGTTCCATAACGGTAAATCGTTCCGTGATAATAGAGCGTTCCGTGACGGCGAACTGAATTTTTTCCCAGTACAAAATACACCCATACGCAGCGATAAGAAGTAGTCACTTCAACACTTCAGTTAGAGCGTTCCATAACGGTAAATCGTTCCGTGATAAAAGAGCGTTCCGTGACAGCGAACTGAATTTTTTCCCCGTACAAAATACACCCATACCCAGCGATAAGAAGTAGTCACTTCAACACTTCAGTTAGAGCGTTCCATAACGGTAAATCGTTCCGTGATAATAGAGCGTTCCGTGACGGCGAACTGAATTTTTCCCCGTACAAAATACACCCATACCCAGCGTTAAGAAGTAGTCACTTCAACACTTCAGTTAGAGCGTTCCATAACGGTAAATCGTTCCGTGATAATAGAGCGTTCCGTGACGGCGAACTGAATTTTTCCCCCGTGCAAAATACACCCATACCCAGCGATAAGAAGTAGTCACTTCAACACTTCAGTTAGAGCATTCCATAACGGTAAATCGTTCCGTGATAGTAGAGCGTTCCGTGACGGCGAACTGAATTTTTCCCCGTACAAAATACACCCATACCCAGCGATAAGAAGTAGTCACTTCAACACTTCAGTTAGAGCGTTCCATAACGGTAAATCGTTCCGTGATAATAGAGCGTTCCGTTACGGCAAACTGAATTTTTCCCCGTACAAAATACACCCATACCCAGCGATAAGAAGTAGTCACTTCAACACTTCAGTTAGAGCGTTCCATAACGGTAAATCGTTCCGTGATAGTAGAGCGTTTCGTGACGGCAAACTGAATTTTTTCCCCGTACAAAATACACCCATACCCAGCGATAAGAAGTAGTCACTTCAACACTTCAGTTAGAGCGTTCCATAACGGTAAATCGTTCCGTGATAGTAGAGCGTTTCGTGACGGCAAACTGAATTTTTTCCCCGTACAAAATACACCCATACCCAGCGATAAGAAGTAGTCACTTCAACACTTCAGTTAGAGCGTTCCATAACGGTAAATCGTTCCGTGATAATAGAGCGTTCCGTGACGGCGAACTGAATTTTTCCCCCGTGCAAAATACACCCATACCCAGCGATAAGAAGTAGTCACTTCAACACTTCAGTTAGAGTGTTCTATAACGGTAAATCGTTCCGTGATAATAGAGCGTTCCGTTACGGCAAACTGAATTTTTCCCCGTACAAAATACACCCATACCCAGCGATAAGAAGTAGTCACTTCAACACTTCAGTTAGAGCGTTCCATAACGGTAAATCGTTCCGTGATAATAGAGCGTTCCGTGACGGCAAACTGAATTTTTTCCCCGTACAAAATACACCCATACCCAGCAATAAGAAGTAGTCACTTCAACACTTCAGTTAGAGCGTTCCATAACGGTAAATCTTTCCGTGATAATAGAGCGTTCCGTGACGGCAAACTGAATTTTTCCCCCGTACAAAATACACCCATACCCAGCGATAAGAAGTAATCATTTCAAAATATAACAGATAAACGGGAAAGCTTTGCTGGGTAAATTTTTGAATGCATGTTATCGTTCGTGTTTAGTACATAAACCTGATAGCTAGTCCTGCAGACTGGAAGATAAGCGGCTTATTGCTGAACAATGAGACTATAGCCTTCATTCAGTAATTGTGGCCTATTGTCTATAAAACTAGGAATACCCTAGGAAAATAAGCTGTTGGAGCGGTTATCATACTAAGACCCAGTTTCACTACCCTTAAAATAAATGGCGATCCTTTTTATCATTTTGAAGGGTTTAAAGTTTAAATATTAATGTTTAAATATATAACTAAATGTGAATAACATATTGTTAGTAAATTTCTGTTAGTAAAAGACCTTTTATGGCAATTATCTAGTAAGACCATAAACAAATACGTACATAAATAATACGTAAATATTTTAACGCTGATTAAGGCCCCTTGGTGAGTCATTTTTTTTAACATGTATCATGTTTTAAGGCTGGTCGTGATGTTGGATTTTGCGCGTAGCGTGATGCGAGTGCACGAATTTATATGCGTAGTTATAGTAAAAGATCAGTTGTTTTATATTAATTCATAACGATCAGCTGATTTCATCGAACAGCTGATAGGCTGTAATAACTTTTAGGTTATATTGTTAAAGAACTAACTATGATAATTTGTCGTGTTTTCGAACAAATTATCGTAATTAAAATAAAAAGGAAGAGAAAACATGATATATAATTTTTTTAAATTTTTGGTTCAATAACAGACATTTTTTTTGAAACGAATGAACATATTTTGCTGTGATAGCTTGTCTGAAATTGTTACTAAAATTATTTTATTCCGTTTGTTTTTCGATTATTGAAATGCTTATGCATGTTATGTTTTAACGTAAATGATTTTCTAAAACAAAATTTAATAAAGTGGACAATCAAATACAATACTTATTGGAAAACAGAAAAAAATTTCGGAAAAAACGTAGAGTTGCGTTTTGTTTGCTGGTACAGTCAAAGTGTAGCCTCTTCCTGTTTATTCTCTTAGTTTATAACGTGGTTTCAGCATAGTTCACTGATATTTTTGTGGGTGCGTATTTTGTCGGCGCAGAGTATGCAATATGAATACACGTTGCGTGTTGCATCCGCACGTTTGAAGGCGTTAATATAGCCTTACCGAACTTATTGCATTTAGAATTAGAACTCGCTTCCTTAAAAATACAAAAATAATTGACACGCAGCTGTTTCGTTCACGTAATGGAAATGATTTTCTGTTAAAAACTAGAAAATAAACAGTCGTTATTTTAGAATTTTTAATGAAATTTAAAAAAATCTGAAATGATAATTTATTCAGACTTTAACGATGATTACAATAAAATCAGAAACAAATCGGAAATTCGGAACGACCGGCATTTTGTAACAGCTGTTTAATGAAATCAGCTGATCGTTACGAATTATTATAAAAAAACTGATCTTTTACTACAACTACAGTAAATAATATCTAAGCTACGTTCACCTATTTATTAATTTAAACAGAACAAGATATTTGTAAACATATGTTCGAACTAATTATACGAGATGTGTTCAGAAAGTAACGAGAATTTTAATTTTTGAACAAAATATTTATTTATTCTTCTACACTGATGTTGTCGTCTTCAAAATAGTCCCCATTGCAGATTATGCACTTGTGCCAGCGCTTCTTCCAATCCTCGAAAAACTTCTCAAAGTCGATCTTTGAGATAGCCTTTAGTTCTTTCAGCGATGCGCTTTTAATGTCATCTACGGCTGTAAAACGACGGCTCTTTAAGGTTCGTTTTTTGGTAATAGGAAAAAGTCACACGGAGCCATGTCTGGCGAATATGGAGGCTGGGACATCGTTACAGTACTGTTTCTGGCCAAAAATTCACGAAAAAGCAATGAAGTGTTAGCTGGTGCATTATCGTGGTGCAAAAGCCGTGAATTGTTTTTCCACAAATCCGGGCGTTTTTTCGGATTGCTTCACGCAAACGGCGTTGAACTTGTAGGTAGCCTTATTGACCGTCTCACCTAGTGGCAGGAATTCATGATGCACTGTGCCATTAATATCAAAGAACACAGTGAGCATAACCTTGACGTTCGACCGCACTTGTCGAGCCTTTTTCTGTCTTGGTGAGCCAGAATGCCTCCACTGGGATGATTGAGCCTTAGTTTCGACGTCATATCCGTAAACCCATGTTTCGACCTGTTATAATACGTTTCAGTAATTCTGCATCCTCGTTGACTTCGTTTAGTGACTCCTGAGCAACTTCCATTCGCCGCTGTTTTTGTTCAAAATTCAACAGTTTTGGAACGAATTTTGCTGCCACGCGTTTCATACACAAAACATTGGAAATAATGTTCAATCGATATGCCAACATCCATCAGCGACCTCTCTGATTGTGATTCGGCGATTGTTCATAACCATTTCTTTCACTTTTTCCACGTTTTCATCGGTTGTTGATGTGCTGGGGCGTCCAGGGCGTTCGTTATCTTCAACGTCTTCACGGCCTTCTTGGAAACACTTATACCACTCGCAAACTCTTGCTTTTCTCATAGCAGACTCACCATAGGCCTTTGTTAACATTTCACACACTTTGTTACACTTTATTCCATTTTTTACGCAAAATTTGATAAAAATTCTTTGATCCATTTCTTTTAACCAACGTAAATCGCCGAGCTCATAAAAACACGTCTAACCTTAGTGGCTGTCACAGACAAAGTCAACAATGAAAACAACTGAAAGTTTTATCATACTTCATGTATACCAACATAATAAAAAAAAATGTTTGACAATCGGACTCTTGAAGCCCGCGAAATTTAAAAATTCTCGTTACTTTCTGAACACACCTCGTATATTCAACAAAGATATCATTAACAATAGCTTCGCTTCTGTCGATAACTCCCCGAGTTACATACGCGTACCTTTTTAGATATATCTACATCGTTTGATGCGAAAGACAAACTATAATTGTTTTGTTGTAATGAAGCCATGTTGCAATAAATTGTATACTGCTTCGCATAGCGTTGTGATCCTATATGACACGTGACAGGCTAATCCGATTGTGGGACGTTGATCAGCTCGGCTTTAGTTGTTTGCAAGTTCAGAAAGTGTTATTAAATAAATGTGTGACGTAACTACACTGTAGAATATATCAAGCCAGGGTGCACCAGCGGTTATGTCACTACGAAGGGGTTCTGTGGGTTATCGTGAGATTTGTGAATGTGTATAATGGAAATGTTCACTGCTACAGTTAATTAATGTCAGGAAACCTTAAGATTACCGCTGTTATGTTTGAGCGTTTCTTCGAAAACCAGCTGTATTTCTGTTTCATCTCGATCGCTCGGCGTTTGGTTTGTATGTTTGTTATAGGCAATTTTGGCCAAATGTACTGACTGATTGTTTTGAAATTTGGTACGAGGTACCTTTTTTAAAGTCCGAACGACGTATTGTGTAAGTTCTTCTCATTCATTTCCGTTTCAAGATGGAAGCTTGTGATTTAACCCTGGAAGTGATGAACGACTTGTAAGTCGTTTGAAAACACCGTTACCTTAACACACTGTTATAACACATTTATTCTATTGCAATATTAATAAAATAAATACCATTAGAAAGTAGAGATTTTAAGCTTTATTTAGCATGTTTTAGGTTTATGAAATTTGTATATGAATTGTTAAAATAAATTCATAAGTAAACACACTAATTTCTAGTACTCGCCTTTGCTTCTAGACGTCCGCCATATTGCCTGTTTTTAAACTAATATTTGACCTAGTAAATAATTTTAAGTGGAATTGTGGTTGGTATCGTTTGAAATATTGATCCTTTCTCTTTCATTCATCTGTTGAATATCTTACTTACGAAAAATAGTTCTGTATCTGTGATTTTTCAAACTGTGGTCTACAAACGAAGTAAGAAACGACAAAATTACAGAAGTCCAAGAACTCCTCGATTTCTAGTATGTTTCTTGTCATAGATAAATTACTTTCTTCACTGTTTTGTAGAGTGAAAGTTCCACTATAAAGTGATATTTTTTCTATCTAAACCCAAAGGCCAAGCCTCTTTTTTGTCCTGAAATATTGATCATTTCTCGCCCGAATAAGCATCAGTCCGCCATTGTATGCGTGCATGAAAGTGTGTGTTATTTCTCGTCATAATTTTGATATTTGTGTTGTTTAGTGTTTGTAATTGTGTAAATATTTCTTAGTAGACAATAACAAAAATAGATTGTGAAATTAAACATTGTTTTTATTTAAATATATGTGATAAAAGTGACTTAACGGCTAAACTAAAGATTTTTTGGTTATGTTTACTGCGTAAAATAAACTTTTTCGAAATTTCAATTTTTGTAATTTTTTTTAAAGTGAAAATTGTTAGTTATGATACATGTTATTAATCAGTGTTTTTTTTTTCTTCAAGAAAGCATAAAAAATATGTGTATTTGTTTAAGTTTACATACTGTTTTACACAGCTAAATGTTACTTGGCGATTTTCAAAAATTCGTATTCAGAGTCTTTTTACGTTTCGAACATAAAAATCTTATAAAAAACAAACATATGTTTGTGTATACTGTTTTATTTACAAATAAATGTGGAAACTTTTGTATATTTTGAAAAAATTACAAAAAATTATTTTTATTTTTAAATGGGGCTCTAAGTTGTTTGTTTTATTTCACAATATATAT
Organism: Callitettix versicolor; assembly: GCA_022606455.1. NCBI lineage: Eukaryota > Metazoa > Arthropoda > Insecta > Hemiptera > Cercopidae > Callitettix > Callitettix versicolor. The sequence goes on from CM040184.1 coordinate 63,822,433, forward strand.
AAATATAAATATATACATATATAAATAAATAAATAAATATATATATATATATATATATATATATATATATATATATATATATATATATATTTATATATTTAATGTCCGACTATTGTGCACGCTTGGGCTAATGCAGACGATGGGATAATTTATAGCGTATGAAAATGCCAAGCCCTGGCCGGGAATCGAACCCGGGTCCTCGGGGTGAAAGCCTAGTATGCTATCAACTAGGTCACCGAGGCGGCTTATATATATATATATATATATATATATTCCAACGGTAATAACTACCTTTAAAAATTTTGTTGATTTTTTTTGCTTACAATCTTTACAATATAAAACTCTTTAGGTTTTAAACAGAAGTTATATTTTTATTTGAATTTCAAACATTACCATGCACAGTACAAGAAAAACTGCTTACACTTCACTGTGGTCTGCATTACCCTATTAGGGTTTGCTATGAGAAGTATAATTGTTGATTAATTCCTGTAATACTGGCTAAACGGCAAGACCTATTGTAATTTTTTCAGCTTTATAGAGAAATAGCATACATTTTCCAGTAATGTTGGTAAATGTTACGGTTTTGCGGTTAAACTCACGGAAGAGGTTACGAGCGAGTCATAGCGCTGTCGTGGCCAGGCAAATTAATTCATAGGCCTATACTGGGAGGACTACTTTGAACTACGAGTAAATAGTGAAATTGTATGCACGTCTTCACGTACAATGGTTTGTGAATGCTTAGAACTACCACTTAATCCTTTTAGTAACATGGAGGTTTTTTGGATAATGTAGTGTGTCCGTTCTTGGATGGTAATGTAATATTATTACTTTTGGAGATATTTTAAACTTAATATACATATAATAGAGTTTCGAAAACCGTCATTATCGGGACTGTTGGGGTGATGGATGACAAAATAAAAGGATAACAAAAATAAACTGCCCGTACTTTCGGTGATTGTTAAAAATAACATACTATATTCTGTTTATAGCACAGAATTTTTTATTATTATTATTTTGAAAAATGTAGTAAAACTCTTAAATTTTCTGTCTAACTCTAATTATGTATTATACAAATTTTATATACATAGGTTTTTAATAAAGTAAATTATCCGTATTTGTCCTTTTGACAAGTATTCACTAACAGGGTATTCACGTGATCCACTTATACGCTGAATGGTATTATCGTAAATAGAGTTTGAGAGTGTTTATTTTTAATAGAAACATTCATGTATTTTTCCAAATTTGTTGATACTATTTGAAGTGTTTCTATGTTATTCCACTAGATTATAAGATCATTTACTTTTCTATTATCAATATTTGTTTAGATGAGCAATTAGTGTAGTTGATAGCGTGGGCTTTCACCGCCTATGTTATATAGTTGTCTGCATTAGCCAAAGTTACAGTGTCTCGTTTTAATAAATAGATTAGCTATTAATAGCTAGGTTAATTTTGTTATTTATTTACTATGGAAAATTGTTTAAAAATGTCAGATAACAGAATTAACCTGACGGTTAATAGAAACTGACGTTTAATCGAGACTACGTAATAATAATGTTTCCAGCTTGACACAAACAATACACAGTAAAACAAAAGTAGCAAAATTCTAGGCCTTGTATTCAACTCAAAGAATTCCCTCGCCCCTGTCAGGTTCCACCCGAATCGTCTCCGTGTATTTACAGTGGGTCTCGCCTCTACACTACCACATACAGGGAAACTCTTAAGTGAGTTTCACGGAAAAATCAACGGTCGATGGGGATTTAGGGGGGTGCAGACTAGCTGAACCTATTGAGAGGATTTAGACGTCCCTCACGGTATCCGAGTCTAACACGCACACACTTGCAACACTACACTTACAACTTTAACACTTTACACTCACACTTACATTTAGGGAGGCGATAATAGCCTCATTGTGCTTTTCGCCTTAAAATAAAATAAAATAAAAAATAAGGGTTTCGAACCTTTTATGTCTCGTCTACGTATAGCGCCTTAGACTAGCTCGAGTTAAAGAATGGTGGGATTAAATTTATATAACAGACATTCGATCAGTCGAATTCAAAGGGCTAAGTACCCAAGGGAAATATATGTAGTGATATTTCACGTACAGTCCGGTTCGTGCGTTATTGACGACTCAACTAATGTGGTAATATTATACAAACATAAGTGTTATAGAATTTGAAATAATGTAAATTTAAAGTTGGTTTAATTTATAGTTAATAACAAAATCAAATTCAGAAGTCGGTAATGGCTTTTTTCGATTTACTTGTGGACAGTAAATTATTTTAACTTAAAATTTGTTGCACTGTTTGGGTGGCCTAGTTGATATAATACTGGGCTTTCACCCCGAGGACCCTGGTTCGATTCCCGGCCAGGGCTTGGAATTTTCATACGCTATAAATCATCCCATCGTCTGCATTAGCCCAAGTGTGCATGATAGTCGGACGTTAAAAAAAAATTAGCTAAATCTAAAAGCCGATTTTGACGAATTACTTTAACCCAGTAATCTGGTTGTTTTTTTCAGTAGCATAAATGAATGAATTTCGGTGAAATAGCTGTTTACATTTTTTAAGGACTGTATTTAAGCTAAATGTGATTTAAAAATTTTAAACCAATTAAAAGTGGTTTTTAAAGATTTTAAAAATTCAATTATTTAGGAAAAAATCTACTGAGATATTGATATGCTAAACGTCATCAAAGTGCGTGCAGTTTCCGGTTTTGTGTACGGCTATAGGCCTACACATAGACGTAAAACAACTACATAAAAATCACTTTTTTGTCGTTTAGGATTTTTAAAACGAAATTTGTGATTTAATTGTAAACGTTTATCTTTCGCAGATCACAAATATTTCAGTAATTGTTTGCATAAATTTGACTGTTACAATAAATAAAATGTTTAAGTAATAATATAATTTCTTTAACCACCAAAAAGCTTCAAGTGGGAGAACAATACATTGAGATAGTCAAAGAATTCAAATATCTTGGGGAATGGATCAACTGGAACGCCCTAGAGAAAAAAGCTATGGAATCTAGGAGAAATAAAGTTGAATTAGCCTTCCAACTTACCAAAGACACATACAACAAGAAGTCCCTCTCCTGGAATACAAAGATAAGGCATTATCATACGGTAATTAAACCAGAAGCCTTATATGCAGCTGAAACATTATCTCTCACAACCCAGGGCCCACTTGAAAGGCTGGAGATCAAAGAAAGAAAGATATTACGAAAAATCTTAGGCCCCAAATTCCGTAACAACCACATCAGTAATGAAACTCTTTACCAAAAAACTTAAACACTATCAGACAAAATAAGAAAAAGGAGAATTGATTTTTATGGGCACATCCTCCAAATGGACAAAAATAGACTAACCAAAAAAATATTTGACTACTTTCGCAATAGAAGAGCCAAACCACTTTGGTTTAGAGAAACAGAGAAAGACATAACAGAACTACAAATCACTGACACTATGCTCATGGATAAAATATCCAAAACAATAACCAAGGACAAGAAGCAACGGTTCAAAGGCAAAGTCAAATCCAAGCGAACGATCCAAATCTCTGACGAAGAAAGAAAAGCAAGATCACAACGAATGAAGCAATACTGAGCTACGAGGAAGGTACAGAACGTTAAAAAGTGATTGATTTGGTGTACCCCAAAGTTGGGTGAAACAAATAAAGAGAGAAAAGTGATAATACTAATTATTGTAAACGTTTATATTAATTTCGAAGTATAAACGGTTACAACGTTCTTCAACTAAGGAGAAATATCGAAACCAAAGCAACACAACGTTTTCATATAATACGCGTGTACTGTTATTGAAAACGAGGAAAAAAAGAAACATACAGAAATAAAGAGACGAAATTTGTTTGCTCGTCCGTTCCATATTTCCGTTACATTCTTCCGTTCGGGACATTTTTCTATTCACTCCTCTCGCTAAAGCTAACATTACAAATTTGCTTCATTAATTAAACACGTTACAAAATATACTGCCCTTCTTTATGGATTCCGAGACAGCGTGTTAAGTGATTGTGGGTTCAGTAACACTACAACATGTGTAAACGAGTGATACTTCAATTATTAATTAATGAAAATAAAAAAAATTGACCAATAGAGAGATATACTTTGTTAGTAAAACAATCACTTCAACGGATGTTCTGCTTCATTGATTCAGATACTGAAGAAACATATGGTACATTGATTGTAAGCAAGCAGTGTAGATAGTGTATTGTATTGAACAGACCAGATGTTGTATTGTACAGATAGCTTTATACTGATTAGATCTGTTCGCTTGTCGGGAGCGATACTAATAGTGCAACATCAAACAATGGTTTTACTTTTAAGTGCCGGTTGTAGTTTAATCGTGTTTTAAACGTTATCGTTGTTTTAATCGTGATGCAGCATTGTTTTTTTATATTCACGGCTGCGTATAACCCACACAGTCGTAGTATGCTCGTTTTCTTGCTAAGCAATGTTATGCTGGTTACTTTGATCTGTTTTTTCAACAATTGTTGAAATTTCAGAAGTGAGTTAATTTCATAAGAATTATGTTTCGGAATTTTATAAAACTTTTTTTGTGTGACAATAATTTCAGCGAATGCGTATTTCTAAACTTAATTTCTATGACAGCCACGTTTTAACACAAATATTATTTGGATACGCGTGCATTTATAAGTTGAACTGAGAATCTAACTCTGCATTTATAAAACACAACTTGAGATTCTAACACAGGTTATAAAACTCAACTTGAGATTATAACGGTTATAAAACTCAACTAGAGATTCTAACACAGGTTATAAAACTCAACTTGAGATTCTAACACAGGTTATAAAACTCAACTTGAGATTATAAAGGTTATAAAACTCAACTAGAGATTCTAACACAGGTTATAAAACTCAACTTGAGATTATAACGGTTATAAAACTCAACTAGAGATTCTAACACAGGTTATAAAACTCAAATTGAGATTCTAACACAGGTTATAAAACTCTACTTGAGATTCTAACACAGGTTATAAAACTCAACTTGAGATTCTAACACAGGTTATAAAACTCAACTTGAGGTTCTAACACAGGTTATAAAACTCAACTTCAGATTCTAACACAGGTTATAAAACTCAACTTGAGATTCTAACACAGGTTATAAAACTCAACTTGAGATTCTAACACAGGTTATAAAACTCAACTTGAGATTCTAACACAGGTTATAAAACTCAACTTGAGGTTCTAACACAGGTTATAAAACTCAACTTGAGATTCTAACACAGGTTATAAAACTCAACTTGAGATTCTAACACAGGTTATAAAACTCAACTTGAGATTCTAACACAGGTTATAAAACTCTACTTGAGATTATAACACAGGTTATAAAACTCAACTTGAGATTCTAACACAGGTTATAAAACTCAACTTGAGATTCTAACACAGGTTATAAAACTCAACTTGAGATTCTAACACAGGTTATAAAACTCAACTTGAGATTCTAACACAGGTTATAAAACTCAACTTGAGATTCTAACACAGGTTATAAAACTCAACTTGAGATTCTAACACAGGTTATAAAACTCAACTTGAGATTCTAACACAGGTTATAAAACTCAACTTGAGATTCTAACACAGGTTATAAAACTCAACTTGAGATTCTAACACAGGTTATAAAACTCAACTTGAGATTCTAACACAGGTTATAAACTCAACTTGAGATTCTAACACAGGTTATAAAACTCAACTTGAGATTCTAACACAGGTTATAAAACTCAACTTGAGATTCTAACACAGGTTATAAAACTCAACTTGAGATTCTAACACAGGTTATAAAACTCAACTTGAGATTCTAACACAGGTTATAAAACTCAACTTGAGATTCTAACACAGGTTATAAAACTCAACTTGAGGTTCTAACACAGGTTATAAAACTCAACTTGAGATTCTAGCACAGGTTATAAAACTCAACTTGAGATTCTAACACAGGTTATAAAACTCAACTTGAGATTCTAACACAGGTTATAAAACTCAACTTGAGATTCTAACACAGGTTATAAAACTCAACTTGAGATTCTAACACAGGTTATAAAACTCTACTTGAGATTCTAACACAGGTTATAAAACTCAACTTGAGATTCTAACACAGATTATAAAACTCTACTTGAGAATGTAATACAGGTTATAAAACTCAACTTGAGATTCTAACACAGATTATAAAACTCAACTTGAGATTGTAATAAGTTATAAAGCTCTACTTGAGAATCTAACACATGTTATAAAACACAACTTGCGATTATAACACAGGTTATAAAACTCAACTTGAGATTCTAACACAGGTTATAAAACTCAACTTGAGATTCTAACACAGGTTATAAAACTCAACTTGAGATTCTAACACAGGTTATAAAACTCAACTTGAGATTCTAACACAGATTATAAAACTCTACTTGAGAATGTAATACAGGTTATAAAACTCAACTTGAGATTCTAACACAGATTATAAAACTCAACTTGAGATTGTAATAAGTTATAAAGCTCTACTTGAGAATCTAACACATGTTATAAAACACAACTTGCGATTATAACACAGGTTATAAAACTCAACTTGAGATTCTAACACAGATTATAAAACTCAACTTGAGATTCTAACACAGATTATAAAACTCTACTTGAGAATGTAATACAGGTTATAAAACTCAACTTGAGATTCTAACACAGATTATAAAACTCAACTTGAGATTGTAATAAGTTATAAAGCTCTACTTGAGAATCTAACACATGTTATAAAACACAACTTGCGATTATAACACAGGTTATAAAACTCAACTTGAGATTCTAATACAGGTTATAAAACTCAATTTGAGATTCTAACACAGCCTATTATACTTGTATTCATAAAATTTAAAAATCGAGGACTATTTGATACTTGTGTAGGGTTATAAATTTAAATCGAGGCCTTAACACAGGTTATTTCATACACATCTACTTATAAAAATTAAATCGAAAACCTAACACAGCCTATTTGATACACGTGTATTAAGTTAAATGGAGGACCTAACACATACTGTTTTATACACGTGTATTTATAAATCGTTAAGTTAGGACATAGCACAGACTATTTGATACACGTGTATTTATGAAAGGTCAAGTTAGGACATAGCACAGACTATTTGATACAAGTATATTTATGAAAGGTCACGTTAAGACATAGCACAGACTATTTGATACACGTATATTTATGAAAGGTCACGTTAGGACATAGCACAGACTATTTGATACACGTGTATTTATGAAAGGTAAAGTTAAGACATAGCACAGACTATTTGATACAAGTGTATTTATGAAAGGTAAAGTTAGGACATAGCACAGACTATTAGATACACGTGTTTATAAAAGTTAACAAATAAGGTCCTAAATTAGACTGTTCGATACACTTTTATTTTTGAAAGTTAAAAAATGGTCCCCACACAAGTTATACGCATGTATATTATACAAAATGGAAATGAGGTTCTAACTAAAGTAATTTGTTAGAGACGTACAAAGCGGGGTCCTGGAGAAGGTTATTATTTGAGTTGCGTGGCAAGCACAATATATTGATTACAAGCCGCAACTAACTGGGCGCCTAGTTGTCTGCTAAAGGTGGTATAAGGCCACTACAGAATGCAGGTGCAGTCAGTTACAGTTACATTTTAATTGTTTCTTACTGTAATATAATTGGTTACAGTAGCGTTACGTTGTACAGAGATTTGTTGCAAAGAAAAATTGATTTGCAGCTTTTAGAGATTGTTTTAGGTTCCAGAGTTGCCAAATTTGGATTGTGGCCTGAGTGTTTGACTTCATAATTATTTGTTTTCGAACGGAGCTTGGCGATGCTAGGTGGCTTACTAACAAAGTAAAACGGAAGTTACCAAAATTATACTAAATTATTCTATCAAAATGTATTTGAAATACATTCAAATATATTGAAATATATTGAAAGTATATAACGAAATATAGTCGAAATTAAGTTGAATTTCTGCCAAATAATAAAAATACTAACTAAATATAGTTGAATTATTATAAAAAATGGTCGAAATACAAAGTATGAGTATATATATTGTCGAGATACAATTCAAATAGTCACGAAATATAGTCGAAATAAAGATGAAATACTGCCGAATAATGGTGGAAATACTAACGAAATTAGTAGAAATACAAAAAAAGAAGACTAATTACAAAATGTGGTCGAAATAGACTGTATTATTTTCGAAATATACTAAAAATACTAACGAAATATAGTAAAAATATGGTCATTTGAAATAATAATGAAATATAGTCGAAATAAGATGTAAATACTGCCAAATATTAATCGAAATACTAACGAAATATAGTTGAGATACTACGTAAAAACAGTCGAGATACTAAAGCAGAAATACTAACGAAATGTAGTCGAAATACTACGAAATAGCCAACAGTTGAATATTACTACAGACTGTCTAAATACAGTTTAAATACTACCAAAATATAGGCGAAATATTATCGACGTACAATCGAGTACTAAAAATTTAGAAAAAATAACGAAATATAATAAAAATACTAACGAATTGCTAATGAACGAAATGTGATAAAAGTAATACGAAGTAATAATTAACGAATTACTTCAAAAATATTACGAAATAATAATGAACGAAATATAGTGAAAATACTGAAAGTATATAAATGAACAAAATATAGTAAAAATACTTGAAGGAATATTATTGGACAAACTTTAGTAGAGATACTAACGAAATAGGCTATAGTAAAAATACTAACGAAATATTAATGAACGAATTATAGTACAAATACTGACGAAATATTAATGAACGAATTATAGTACAAATATTAACGAAATATTAATGAACGAAATATAGTACAAATACTGTATTTGAAGGAATATTATTGAACGAAATATAGTAAAAATACTAACGAAATATTAATGAACGAAATATAGTAAAAAATACTAAAGAAATATTAATTAACGAAATATAGTAAAAATATTAACGAAATATTAATGAACGAAATATAGTACACATATTGTATTTGAAGGAATATTATTGAACGAAATATAGTAAAAAATACTAAAGAAATATTAATTAACGAAATCTAGTAAAAATATTAACGAAATATTAATGAACGAAATATAGTACACATATTGTATTTGAAGGAATATTATTGAACGAAATATAGTAAAAAATACTAAAGAAATATTAATTAACGAAATCTAGTAAATATAATAAGAATTATTAAAAATGTAATGTAGTAAACATACCAACGAAATGTTAATGAATGAAATCCTGTAAAAATAATAACGAAATGCTAATGAACAAAATATAGTAAAAATATTAACGTAACATAATGAAGGAAATGTAGTAAAAATACCAAGGAAACATTAATGAAAGAAATGTAATAAAAGTAGGCCTAAATATTAATAAATGGAATATAGCAAAAGTACTAACGTACAAAATATTGTAAAGTACTAAAGAAATGTCATGTAGGAAATGTAGTCAAAATACTGACGAAATGATAATGAAGTAAAAGTGTCCTACTCGAAATACTAAAGAGAAAACAGCAAATTAATTTCGCCTGACACTTAGTTGTGGTGTGATTATTCGACACTTTATTTGGGAAAATTACCGAAGTGTCATTAAAATTCAACTTTCCGTATCAATTTACCTGTTGTTGACAAATAACTTGGTTTAAATATTGCTTTATGTAACAAACTGATTGATCAACAGTGACAGACATCCGAGTGCCGGAGTGATGGATAGTTAATGCGACATGTTATACTTTATATTAACTTTTGGAACAATAAATCACTGCCAACTGTATCTGATGACGCACTTACTTATACGACTAAAGTTTTTATTTTTTGGCCAAAGCCTGTCTTTGTTGGTACAATATTTTAGTCGAGTTTATTATAATTGATTCAGTAAGCAGTGTTCAGGCACAGCTTTTGTCAGGTTAATTGTTACAAACACTGTTTTAATGACTAACAGTCTGGACAAAAGTTGTACAGTATCTTAAAACTATCGCAGCTTAACTTTTTACAATAAGACCTCCAAATGGGTTTGATTTCCGCGACCTTCTGTGTTATGATTTAATTAAAGTACAAATTAAATAGCGAAGAGATAACGTGCGTTGGTCCGATGGCTGGGTTTTCTTACAAGTTTTATTGATTCTTCTGTCCATAACATTGTCCTAGTCTACTATTGGTTTAGTCCGACTGTGACGTACCAACGTCTATTGATTGCTCAACAGGCGTTCCCATTGGCTGCTACACGTACCACGTGACCAAACGCGACCTTTCCCTTATCTGTGACGCGCGCGTGCGCCGTGACGTCATCCTGCACTTAATTTCCCGTCTTCAAGTTTCGTAGCAGCTTTTTGTTTTGGTTTTTGTAAAATGTTCTTAATGGTAGAACGGTGATGGGTCCGGTATGACAGCAGACCATAGTGCGAACAGTCGGGAACAAAAGGGCAGTATTTAGTGTGCAAAGGGTACAACCTGACCTGAGGGTGAGTTGTTACGTCACTGATGTGTGGGTGTTTAGTTGCATTGTCTGCTATTCTTTAGTTTAATTTTATCTTCCTTGGTATATGTGGTTATTGCCTCTTCGTATAGTTTGTCTTTCGTCTAATCTGTGTTCTAAACTAATACGTAAGTAGATAAGGGGTGTTATTATCGTGAATATTGTAAATAACGCCTTAATGAATGAAACATATGTAACGTATCTCGAGAGTTGTGCAACTGCCATTCATAGAGCATGTCACTTATTTATTTAAAGCTGTACATTCAGGCATCATTTTTTAAATAAATTTTATTTTTTTTAGTAAAACTTCCAGAGTAGGGTGTCATGGTTCATCTCTTAGTTACTCATTACTTTTTTTTATTTTACCTACAACATAATTATAATTTTATGATGGACCAAAATATAAGTTAAATTTTTTAAAGGATTTTTTTGATTTCCTGTTAATCCGAAATAACAGTGATGACCGTTTTCAAAACTGTACACGTACGTACCAAACAGCTGGACCGATTTTCGTCAAATTTGTTACGTGGGCGTTGACATTACAGTGTGCTGTATTATTAATTTCTTTTCTGCTTTGAAGTTTTCCACTTGTGTTCAGCGAACAATAACATATTTTTTTGCTACTATATAAAAAATAATTTTCACTGATTTAGATGGCCATGAAAGTAGAAATATTAAAGACTTTTAAAAAAGTACAATGCATAAACTAGAAAGATTACTTTTTATTGCTGTGATATTTTTTCAAAAATCAGTTATAAGTTTTTGTGTTATTTGCAGAAGTTTTCAGATAAAAAAATGTAGATAAAACAGGTGAATAAATGTAGGATAGGCTAAATATGTAGGCATATAATGGATATCGAATCACACTGTTTAAAAAACACTTCATTTTGATATAGATTAATTATATAGACTACAGCATTAGCGTACACAAACAAATTAATAAAATACTTAGTTTAATCGAATACAGTGAATGCTTCCGTATTCGCTGGTTTGTTGAATATGGTCTGTTCGTCGAGATATTGTGACAAGACCATTCAAAAGAAGATTGTAAACAAGTGCTGGTTAGCTAAATTGGTTGTAAAATTTAAAAAAAAATTGATCGAAATTTGTAATTTACTGTAATAAGGAACCTTTTTTTTGTAGCCGTATAAAAGAATTTCCATTAAAAAATGAGCTAAAGTCGCCCCCTTCTCCCGCGACCATGAAAAGTGCATCGATTCAACGTCTTCTTATGCTTTTCTTCGTATTTTCAGTGAAATTTAAAATGCTAAATAATGCAGATTTTTATTGTATTACGATTTTAAAAATTATGTTTTCAAATGTGAGAGAAAAATGCTTTATTTAAAGATGTAAAAATATTTTTTTTGTTTTTTAAGACGAAAAGTACATTGAGACTATTATCGCCTCCCTAAATGTAAGTGTGGGTGTAAAGTGTTAAAGTCGTAAGTATATTGTTGTAAGAGTAAGTGTGTGTTAGACTCGGGTACCGCGAGGGACGTCTAAATCCTCTCAATAGGTGCAGCTAGTCTTCACCGCCCTGCGGGGCTGAAGATGTAAAATAGTTGTTTTTAAAGATGTGAAATAGTTGCTTTTTTAAAGATGTAAAATAGTTGCTTTTTTAAGAGTTAAAATAGTTGGTTTTTAAAGATGTAAAATAGTTGTTTTTAAAGATGTAAAATAGTTGCTTTTTTAAGAGGTAAAATAGTTGTTTTTAAAGATGTAAAATAGTTGTTTTTTAAAGATGTAAAATAGTTGATTTTTAAGAGGTAAAATAGTTGCTTTTTAAAGATGTAAAATGGTTGATTTTAAAGATGTAAAATAGTTGGTTTTTAATGTAAAATAGTTGTTTTTTTATAAAGATGTAAAATAGTTGCTGTTTTGAAACAGATGAACGGTAGCTGTTTTTGGCTACCGAGGTAATTTACCAGAGTCAAGGTATTCCTTGTTAGTTTCAGTTGTGTGTCTGATCGTTGCGTGCGGAGTAATATCTCTGTGTAAAAATAAACGGTTTATGTCTGTTTTTCTCTACTTCTGTTTCTACATTGCGCTACAAACTTTTCCATTTTAACTTGAACTTTCAGAACAGTGGTGGGTGGGTGTACTCCAGGCCCCACTTACGTGTATGTCCTCTCAATACAAATCTGCTTTCGACGCACTTGCATTTTGTGCACGCCACGTAATAAATGTTTTGTTCATTAAAATGTAGCTGGTCATTTTCAAAGATTCACAACGGAAAAACTGAAGCGAAGTAGCCGTTTCTATAATCCTGTGTAAATTGCGTATGCAAATTATAATCCTTTGACATTCGAATGATGAATAATTTATGTTACGCTTTTTTTCTCGTGATTTGTCGCAGCCATATTGAATTTTATTGAAAATCAAAACTTGAAACAATCTTCAGCGTTATTTGATTTTTTACAACGTTTTTATGATCTGCTTTAAAAGTGGAAACATATTTTTTGTATATATTTTACTTTTACTGTCTTTCTTTTCGGATACTTAATAAAAATCTTGTTTTATAATTTTCAATTCTCATAAGAACAATGAAAGGTGTTTCGAGTGACCGACAGAACGTTGGGACATCAAGGAAATTTACATTGGTCAAGACATATCTTAGTCAAGGCCGGGAAAACCATTACAATTAATGATCGTTTAGCGAATTTCCATTGGAAAATGAGCTATTGGAGCAACCAGACCTGGGACTTGAAATGAGCACTGATTCTGATTTGTAGACCTTTTTGAAAGGTCGTTTGATTATATATATATATATATATATATATGTGTGTGTGTGTGTGTGTGTGTGTGTGTGTGTGTGTGTGTGTGTGTGTGTGTGTGTGTGTGTGTGTGTGTGTGTGTGTGTGTGTGTGTGTGCGTGTGTGTGTGTGTGTGTGTGTGTGTGTGTGTGTGTGTGTGTGTGTGTGTGTGTGTGTGTGTGTGTGTGTGTGTGTGTGTGTGTGTGTGTGTGTGTGTGTGTGTGTGTGTGTGTGTGTGTGTGTGTGTGTGTGTGTGTGTGTGTGTGTGTGTGTTTCAGCTAGTTCACATTCGAAATTTTAGTCCGATTTGATTCAATCTTGGTAAGAAACCGATTTTGGTAATCGGTTGGACAAGTTCGTTAACCGGCAAAATGCCTGCAACAGTTTCAAAATGGCGGCCATTTCTGATTATTAAAAAGTCATAACTGTTTGCCTTGAAGCGATATGATTTCACGGTCGTAATCTGCGTTAAAAACTGCATAAATAAGCCTTTTAAATTTTCAAAATACGTCGAAATTAATTATTTTTTTTTTATATTTTAAGGCGAAAAGCACATTGAGGCTATTATCGCCTCCCTAAATGTAAGTGTGAGTGTAAAGTATTAAAGTCATAAGTGTAGTGTTGTAAGTTTAAGTGTGTGTTAGACTCGGGTACCGTGAGGGATGTCTAAACCCTCTCAATAGGTGCAGCTAGTCTGCACCACGCTGCGGGGCATTAATTAATAGAATTTGATAGCGGTCTGGGTTCGTTTTCGTATTTTCAGTGTAATTAAAAATGCTAGTATATGAGGATTTTAATACTGGTTGTGATGGTGAAATCAGAGTTTTAAAATGGTTAAGATAAAACTTTTGGAAATCGTTTACATCTTGTCGGCGTGACAGCTTCGTGAAGTGATTATTATGGATGTTTTTGTAACTGCTTCATACACTTGTATGGAGCGGAAACATGGACGTTGTGAAGCAGGTGGATAAAGGTTGGAGAGGCTTAAAAACTGACATAAGAGGAGAAGAAGAAAAAGTTGTGGTGACAGATAATCGCGCGCAGCTGTGTCGCTGGCACGATGTAAGGGAATTTCCAAAAAAGTAACAATATCTGAACGTTTTTGAAAACTCGATTTCTCTCATAATCAGCGATAAAGCTGCATTTAAAATTTTAAAATTAAATTGAAAATACGAAAATTATCCTACTGCCTTTTTTATTCCGTATTCTTAATGAAATTGGAAAATAAAAAAAAAATGGTGTGTAGTTTTTAAGGCTGATAGAATAATGAAAGCAGATTTTCAAAAAAAGAGTTAGATTAAAAAGTTATTTAATTCTTTAAAATGAGAATGTCCGCCGTTTTGAAATATCTGAACCGATTTGCTAGGTAACGTACTTGTCCGAGCTATTACCCATGGGGCAAAGTTTAAATAAAACGGAGTAAAAGTGAGAAGATTTGAATGTTAATCGCCCCCACAGACACAGATTTTAACGGCAGCTCAAAAATCATTTAAACAATCATTCACTTCAAGGTCTTGGTCTACGTGTTATCCGGTGGTAATTCGCTAGTTAATAACAACATAAATTAAAATTAAAATGTTAGACGTCGATATTCATTTGTTTTGGACGTTATGTGAGCGAGGCAGGTGCGTGCCAAGTTCTAGTTTCACTCTTTGTGGCGCAGCAAGTTAGCTGTCGAACGCGGGGAGGGTGATTTGCTCCCATTAAAATATTTAGGCCTACCTCGCGTGACGTATGGTATATCTGGGCTTCTACTGCCTCTACTTTGTCAACAATGTGTTTTTTTACATCATATAGGCCTTGTGTACATCTTTTTGCCGTTGTATTTGTAAATAAAATGCATTTTTACTTTCTCATAGATTTTGTTAAATTTGGCGTACGAATATAGTTTACCTATTTACCGAGAACATATATTTTATTAAAAAAAAACATTAGTTTTCAAAATTTTTTTATAAAAAAACAAAACAAGCTTTAATAATATGCTTTTATAAAAATAGTTCTTAACATTTCTTATCACATTTATATCAAATGCGCCGCCTCGGTAGCCTAGTTGATAGCGTACTGGACTTTCACCCCGAGGACCCGGGTTCGATTCCCGGTCAGAGCTTGGCATTTTCATACGCTATAAATCATCCCATCGTCTGCATTAGCCCAAGTGTGCACAATAGTTGGACGTTAAATATATATATATATATATATATATATATGTATATATTAAATGCTATTGTTAATTGTTAAAGTAGCAT